>OX401410.1:27911952-27931952 GCA_947846245.1 Cerastoderma edule
ATTTAAACCCGAACATTTCATAATAACGATAATAACGAGTTTAACTGTTTTGTTCTGCATATGTGTTAAATGTAGTTTGTGTAATAGGTAGTATTTATCGCGTCAACAGTGGTTGAGTTTAACCATTATAATGCTGGGTAAATTTCTTAAGATATATTTTTGTGTCGTCTGCTTTCCAAAACCCTAAATATATTCTTAATTTCAATCAGAAAAAATACTAAGAGTAGCTAACAAGTTAGATTAGAGGCAAGCCACCAATTTATTTGGTGGCTGGCCTGGATTCAACCTGTTTGTCAGTTCCAGCACTAAATTGGTTGATTGAAATACCTGAGATTTTTTTCAACGCATATTTCTTCCAGAGAACACATATCTGAGTCATTTCCTTTAATTTTAACATGATACATATTTATCAAGGCGATATTTTTTGCATTAAAATGTCTATAGTATGTTGCATGCATGACATAAAAAGGTGGAGTACAGTAGAACAGGAAGCCTCGGGACACGAGGGTCATGGGTTCGAATGCCGTGAACATTGGTCTCTGCCTTGCGACCTTCATCACATTTCACATTTGATGCGAGGTTATGCACCCAGGAAGCAGAATCAAAAGTGATTTACCTAAGTTGTAAGAATCACAATTGATGTAAAATTAATAAGTTCAAACCAAAATGTCGACGGCCGAGCCAGTAAAAGACCTGTCCATGTTTACAAGTGCTGTGAGTTGTGACTCTAGACAAACTTTATCATGCCTTAACCTATAACAAAACAATAACGACATTTGACCAGTTTGATTAAGACGACCCTGGAAAACATTATGGGTAAAGGAGAAAATGGTCATAACGAAAAAGCTTTTCTTTTACCACAATGTTTTCTGCCCTATCAGAAAATCAGTTTTCAACTTCATCCCATTTTAAAATGTCGTCTGCAAGTTTTTTCAATTTGGGACAGTCGGGAATTCGGCGTTTGGTAAAGGGTTAATGGAAGCCCCCGACAGACGACAGTTCTCTAATTGACCTTACGACACAGAGCAGTTAACCACGCCCACCGTAAATAGGGGAGGTCACTCTAATTTTCTCCGACATTCTGAGTGAAAGAGCGTCAATGCACAAACTAGAATCCCTGTTTGACATTGCCGATGATTTCGGATATTCTTATTTGAAATCGGAAATATTCTTACAAAATAAGCACCTGCCTTTATTGCTGGATAATATGTACATAGCATGACAATTTGTAAAGCAGATGGTATATTTTACGCGTTAGCAGAGACATTTATAACAGCTCGGTTATATATCTCTATGGCGTTGGGGGAGTGATTTACTCCATCAGTGTGGGGTCCGATCGGCACCAAACACGATCCGTCCAAAGTCCGATCAGGCTCGGATCCGAACGACATTGGTCCGTTTGGCACTGGTTCGACCGGACCTTCAAAATGACCGTATTTCATACTACTTCAAAACAGTTAATTTGCAGTATTTGCAGGTTACGAACAAAATTATCTCATTTTGATTCTTAAACGGTTTAATTTTTTTTTTACTAAATCGGCGTATATCCTGAATGATTCAAAACTCAGAACTGCCAATTTTGTCATGTTGAAAATGGTATAATAGTGTTGGTCATGTTGAGATTATGGTGTTAAACAATTGCTGATAGGAACAATCACTATTTTGTTGTCAAATAAGTTAATAATGAAGACTTTCGAACATAATCTTTTGTATGCTACTCAATGGATGGTTGTCGGTTTTGCTACTTGATTACGAACTAAGGGTCATCTTACCAAACGAAATATTTTCAATTGTTCAAAATTCAAAGAGTTTGCAGACGTCATTTAAATGAATATGATGAATTAATACTTTTCTTATAGGGCAGACCATATTGTTTGAAAAGGATAACTTGCTCGTTAAGAGCAATTTCTCCGTTTCCCACAATATTTTCCCTAGTTGTCTGTAACAAAGTAGTCAAATGTAGTTATTATTTGGTAAAGGGTTAACAAACCTCGATTGTTAAAAAGGATTAAGGGTTTCGACGCTAATTAACATCAATCTGACACAATTGCACTTTATGGTCAGGTCACAAACGCTTTATTGTTTAGCCGATCGGCGGTCTTTGTTATCAACCACTGTGTGCTTAACAACATTTTACATAACATAACATAACATAACATAATTTGATTAAGACATTAAGCACACAAGCTCATAGTCAATACATATATAATTAATTACATGCGATTGATATGGTGGTCAATATAAGCAATATACATATTCACAATAATTGTATCAAATATACAAAAATAAAGTAAGGAAAAATGTGAAAAAAGATAATTAGGAAAAAAATGGTGAGAGTGGTTTGGTTTTGATAGGTGCTTCTGGAATGGTCTATTGTTCTATGGAAAAGCTATTTCTTCTTAATTTGAATGCGTGTTTGTAGTAACTGGATAGTCGAATGAGAAGAGGTTTTCTATCGGTATTCAGTAACTGGGTGAATTTAAACATATTTGGGTTATTAGCAAAATGTTTTGGAATATAAGTTGATCTAAGGTCTTTGAAATAAGGACACACTAGCGTAAAATTATATTCATCCTCTATGTCATGTAGAGTACATAAATTGCAGTATCTTTCGTTTCTTACTATATTGGTTTGGCGTCCTTTCTCTATATTTAGTTCATGTGAAGATAATCGTATTTTGCTTAAAATGGTGCGCTGTGTTTTGTTTTCTATAAGTGTAATGTAAGTAGATAGTTCGTATGTTGTTTTTAGTTTATGAAATAACTGCATAGATGTTGAGGTACCAATGTTATAATGCCAGTTACTGATATGGATATCCTTGATCCGTGTTGTGAATATGGGCATGAACCTATCTATATCGACTGATTTTGGGTAAAGCCAAATTTCACAGAATCCAGTTGTTTCTAGTAAATTCTTAACATTTTTGCTCCAATTTTTAGAATGTTTGTTATCTTCTATCTCTGTTATTTGCATGTTGATAAGTGATGACAAAATACAATTGTTATTCTTCTTATGAAATAGTTTTAGCCAGTACTTGATAATGCCAAAGACCTAATAAACACAGATAAGCAACTCTGCAAAATACCGTTCTTTCTCGCGTTGACATCTCGTTCGCGAGATTTTGTCTAGCCTGGGGTCCTGGCCCGTTCGTATACCGCGAACTAGGGCCAGGTGTCAGAGAAAGTTTACCGAACACAATAGTGTTCGGTTATGCCGAGGTATTCCGAATGAAACAACATCGACTGCGCATGCGCGTCGATTAAGAGTCTGCAAGCTTATTCATGGGAAAATGTACCTATTTAGACACCCTACTTAGCGTTGGATCCTTTTGAGATGAAATAGTGACTCCGGTTTTTATTGTATTTTAAAGCGTTGTGTTTTGTAATGGAACACAAATGCAGTACACCGCGCAAATCACCCAAACAGGGTTGTGTTTGTGACACAAGTATTGAAAAGTCAAGCTCTTTGCGTCGTGTTTTACCATATAACAAATCCGGAGTAGATCAAAGTAAACTTTATGGTGGAATGTCTGTAATAGATGGTGTCGTGTGCTTAAATTTGTTATAGAAAAGTACTTAATATTGACAAGATAGTTACAGAATTAAGGAAGGCGTGTCAATCTTCCAAAGTTAGAGTTAAACGTGGTTTTAAAAGACGAGATATGACGAGACAAGAATATATCTGGAAAATCGTTTGATAAGCAATATATGTTAGAATAGTATTAATTCTGATATCAAATTCTTGAGATCTAAATGTGTCCAAATCAGTTTATTCTTAGTTCATGCGTTTCCCCCCTTTTTGATGACTTCGTCAACTACAGGTTCTTATGTTAAATCAGACTTTCAAACAACACTAAATAAGCCTATTGCGATAATGTTTAATACTAATTATAATTGATTTTGTAGGCTTCATATCATTTAGTCAAAACGAAAAATAAAGGTGCTTAATTTGTCGAGAAGCTTGGCTTTTGATTATAATTTGGAAAAGAAAAATCACGTTCTTTTTTCCTTGTTTGTTATCTAACTTATAACTGCATAAAGGGAATAAATACAGATGCCGTTGATATACTAAAACTCTTGTCGGTGGGATTCTTATCTTTATTGCCTGTTAATTGAATTCGTGATTGTTTAACCAGAGATACGTGAAACCCTTTACCCCTTCCTTTTATGTGTCGTTGGATTTGATTAAAAAGAACATGTTATGGGAAAGATAGAAGAAAATCCCAATTTTTTCACATTTTTATGTGGTCTTTCTTTCTTCAAAATCTCCTATTAACACTTCACAAGCCTCAAATTTAAGCATCGAAGGATTTAAGATGATATGTAATATTGATTGGTGGAGATATTTGTTCCCAATTTGTTTCCATTCAATATGTTTTGTGTGTGATTTAAAACTCATTTGAATATATAAACAATAGTTTTGGTAGAATTCATTCAGAGATAACTACTAAAGTAAAAAGTTTGATTCTTTTACAAAAGATATCAATTTAATCTGATATTTTGAATCCCAATATTTAAATCAAACAATAAATTAATAGAAAAATAAAATGAAATGAACAAAATCCATTTAAGTGCAATTAATTTATAAAAAATGGAGTATTATATGAAAATTGTAAAAGGTAAAGGCTACCCAGGCTGAATAAGGGTTGGAAAAGGGTAAAAAAGGGTAAATGCACAATTCAAACGCCATCTTTTCATAATAAGGCGAGTGGCAATCCGTTAGCCAATCAGAAGAGACAATTCATTCTCTGACACCTGGCCCTAATGCGGGTTAGCATGGGCCAGGACCCCAGGCTAGATTTTGTCTTCCTGTAAATACAGACGCTTTATTTTGTTAATCAAAGCGTCTGCCGTCGCTGATCAGCTATGGTAGCCCTTTTATTGACCCTCCCGACCCCAAAAACCAATAAACAGATGGCCACCAGCTGTGGTGCCCTGCTGTGATAATTACCGGGGATTATGACTTATTGTAATATTGTACTGTGTCAAACTGAAATGTTTAGCTAAATTTTATGACGGAGAAAAATTTCAGCAGCAAAATTTACTGTTAAAATATTAGCTTAAATCTATACTTTTGTGGAATGGGTCTCTAAATGGGAATTATCTTTTTTTTGCGGCAAATCATGTACAATATTCTATGAATTAATAATTCGTAATGGGGAACATTCTATTTTCTTTGAAAAATGTACTCAATACCATCATCATCACCATCTGCATCATCATCATCATCATCATCATCATCATCATCATCAACAATATTATCAAACAACAACTAGCTAAAGGTTTTATCCATTCTATTAAATTCTAGATATAAAATAATAAATGCGTGTGTATTTCTATTTATAAATGAAAAATGATCGTTCGGATAAATTTTCAAATAAAGATAAACGTTCAGGAAGAAAGTTCATCATTTCTGCTTCAATAAGAAATTTTCTGTAAGTAGATCATGGTCATGTGAAACATTCTCATTCCAGTGAACGGTCGTCAGATTTCTAACAACTTGGCACAAGAAAGAACGTATGCCTGACCTTTTTTTTAAAGAGATACAGACTTGGCTACCTAACCTCTAAAAGCAACCTTACATGTGATATAAATGGAATTAATGTACGAATTTGTAGAAAGAAAATATTTAGCATATAAACCATTGTTTTCAATAAATGAAAACTTCATTTTTCCCTTATCAAAATTCTAGATAATTCGAAAAAGAAAGGTTAACGTGCCCATTGTTTATCAAGTGATATACAGGAAGCTTGCATCATACTATTGTACTTTATTGTCAACTAAGAATTTGAGTTATCCCCGTGGGGATTAAGATAACAGACATTCCAAAGACTAGGCTAACTTTAGAATTACATTTTGTATTAGATCTTTTTAGAGTGTCTTCTCAGCTAGAGCCATATACTTCTGCGCACAAATATGCACCAGAGTCTGCTTTTTATCTCTTGATTTGCAGCATGTTGATGTCATACACTTCCAGCACACACAAACATGCTGTCATGAGCGGCAAATTTTACACTTTCTTTGCATGGCAATTATTTCCAGCTGAACCAAACAGAACATATCGTTACATCTTCCACGTATACAGTTTATATACAATAAGAGAGTACTAAGAATAAATTCAAATTAAAAAAACAAACAAACAAGACCAGTTAAGAGAGTTTAAATGCCTCTTAACATCACAAAAATATGAAAACAAGTTCTTGATCTTCCCTTGTTAAAAATATGTGTAATGAATCAAAGTTTGTCTAAATCAACCCATATTTTGTTTTTGTTTCCGAGGAGTTAGACAAAAACTATTGCTCTACTACTAAAACATGCAACCATATGATTTCAAAAAACCAAGACCAGATAAGAGAATTAAAATGCCTCTCAACATCACAAAAATGTATAAAAGTCCTTGATCTTCAATTGGTCGATAAAAATATGTGTAATGAATCAAAGTTTTTCTAAATCAACCCATATTTTGTTTTAGTTTCCGAGGAGTTAGACAAAAACTATTGCTCTACTTCTAAAACATGCAACCATATGATTTCAAAAAACCAAGACCAGATAAGAGAATTTAAATGCCTCTCAACATCACAAAAATGTATAAAAGTCCTTGATCTTCGATTGGTCGATAAAAATATGTGTAATGAATCTAAGTTTGTCTTAATCAATCCATATTTTGTTTTGGTTTTCGAGGAGTTAGACAAAAACTATTGCTCTACTACTAAAACATTCAACCATATGATTTCAAAAAACCAAGACCAGATAAGAGAATTAAAATGCCTCTCAACATCACAAAATGTATAAAAGTCCTCGATCTTCAATTGGTCGATAAAAATATGTGTAATGAATCAAAGTTTGTCTAAATCAACCCATATTTTATTTTTGTTTCCGAGGAGTTAGACAAAAACTATTGCACTACTTCTAAAACATGCAACCATATGATTTCAAAAAACCAAGACCAGATAAGAGAATTTAAATGCCTCTCAACATCACAAAAATGTATAAAAGTCCTTGATCTTCAATTGGTCGATAAAACTATGTGTAATGAATCGAAGTTTCTCTTAATCAACCCATATTTTGTTTTTGTTTCTGAGGAGTTATACAAATACTCTACCATCCCATTCAATTCTAGACATATAGCACTTTCGGTTCTATTGATGATACACATTTAAAACACGTGTTTCACCAGTGGTAAAAGGAAATCAACTGTCTCATATGCAATTATTAATAAAAACAACACACTAATAAAGGAATTATAAAACTATCGAAGAATAAAATAAACGTTAGTTTTCACACTTTATTCAACCTACGTTTACATCGTCTAGCTGGCAGACACACTTCAGTGCAGACGAGATTAGGAAGTCTCGCATAGTCTCCCGAAATCTCATCCTCCACGAGATGATAAGGGAGTTCGGTCTTTACCTATGGGGAGTTGCTTATCTGTGTTTATTAGGTCTTTGATAATGCGTATATATCTATTAATGATTAAGGGGAATCTACCTAGTTCTGATAGCAATGCTAGCGAGTTAGTTGATCTTTTTACGTTTAATATGCGTTTGCAAAATTTCCTATGCACTCTCTCTATATTTTCTGCTCGTTGAAAACCCCAGACCTCACAATTATAACTAAGGATAGAATTCACATAACAATCAAATAGATTTAAAAGTATTTTGACAGGAATATCATAACCTTTAGTGATGCTAAATAATGAACCCATTGCTCTTAAGGCTTTGCCAACAAGTGTTTGGGTTGCTTGTTGAAACGACTCCCCGCAGGTAAAAACTATTCCTAAATAACTGAAGCTACTAACTATTTCTAGAGTTTTACCTGCATATACCCATTGACAATCTTTTTGTATTTGACCTCCTTTTCTAAAAACCATGATTTTTGATTTTTCAATATTAACTGTTAATTTCCATTTGTTGCAATAACTTTCTAATTTTTGTAATAGTTCTTGTAGTCCTTCTTTTGTTTCTGAAATAAGTACGGCATCGTCTGCAAATAAGATGATATATATTACTATTTGATCAATTGTGAATCCTTCTAAGTTTGCTTCTTGGAAATGCATTTCAATATCATTTAAAAACAGAGAAAACATTATAGATGAAGTTATCTCCCCTTGGAAAAGGCCTATGTCACTTTCAAAAAACTCCGACATGGTATTAAGGTGTTTAACATACATTTTAACGTTAGCATACATCGATTTTAAAATTCCAAAAAGTTTACCATCTATACCTGATTTTACAAGTTTATACCACAGTGCGTTTCTGTCTATGCTATCGTATGCCTTTTTAAAGTCGACGAAACAGGTAAAAAGTTTACATTTTTTCTTTAACTGTGTTTCTATTAGAGTGTTTAAAATAAATACGGCATCTACAGTACTGTATCCAGGTTTAAATCCAAATTGAGCGTCTGTTAAAACATCGTACTGCTCTGCCCATTTAGTAAGCCTGTTGTTTAAGATAACAGTGAACAGTTTAGAAAAACAACTTGTAAGAGTAATTCCCCGATAATTGTTCGGGTCTGATGGGTCACCTTTTTTGTGAATGGGGATAATTAACCCTTTCCCCCATGAAGTTGGGAATATACCTGTATTAAGAATATGGTTAAAAACAATTAACAACACTTTATCTGTAATATCTATGCTCTCCTTGAAATATTCGTAGAGAATGTCGTCAAAAGCACAAGCTTTATTGGATCCCAATTGTTTGCATGCAGTGTGTATTTCCTGCAATGTAATTGGTTGATCTAGTTCATCAAAAGTCGTCTCAGTGCGTAAAGGGATACAAAATTCCGATACATGTTCGTTTGAAAGTTCTGCTGATAGATTTTTGAAATGGTCATAGAATTGTTCTGTCGATATAATTGAGTCTTTTACTGAAGGTTTCTTTTTCTTAAACATTTTCCAAAATTCACGTGGTTTCGTTCGTCGCATTATATACATCTTGTTTGCCAAATCTTTGTTATACTGGGCTTTTTTCTTTTTGCAACAATACTTAAAGTCTTTACGTTTCAAATACATGTGTTTGCGGTTAGACTCGGATAACTCTCGGTTAAGGTTCTTAACTGCATCTTTATATGCGTTTCGTTTCGTTCTGCATTCTATGTCAAACCAGTTATTCTGGTGTTTATCTTGGTCAATGATTGATACATCTGAGCAACGTATGTTTTTCTTGAAGTATTTATTGCCACAGGAGTTAAAAAAGTCACTGCATAAATTAACCAGGTGATCCGAGTCTGCGCGTGTTTCAGTCTGTTGTAATAACAAGTTTTCTAATTGGTCTATACCTGTGGTTAAATCCTGTAAAAACATTTCTCTATACAAAGGGTCCCATTTACAGCAACATTAGATTCTTTAAGGTATTCGGATAAAGTTGCAACAAGGAGCTATGGATTTGTTTTGTTTTTAATAGCTTTTAAATTTGGATACGATACATCGATCATTACAGGTACGTGTATTGATGGGCTATAATAAGAAAGTTAATTAATTGTTTAAGGTGCTCTTAGGGTTCATGTAAAAACAAAATCAATTAATTAAAATCCAATTTGAAGAATTTGTATATATCCAACTGGAAACCATGTCCTCTCACAACATTATCGATCAATATTGTATTTTTAGTTAACATTTGATTCATTATCAAATGCAACTAATAACATTCGTCATTATGTGTCAAATCCGTTTTTTAAAAACAACAATTCTTCATTTTCAAACGAAGATAAAAGACAAAAATAAAGATTTACTAACATGTGAAAGAAAAAAAGAAAGACAATTATAGTTCATACTTCTATTCTTTACATCGTTTTATAAATTAACTGTTTGCATATATTTACTAATTGCGTGTAGATCTCAGTCATTTCACAATATATGTGACAGATTTTGGAAACGGGATAAACTCTACTTCACACACAAGTCTCTCCTTATACATGCTTTCTCTATAATAAGTACTTAAACAATATCTTAAGCAGAATTGACGAAGAAAAACGACAGCACAATAGTGCTATGTGTTGACGGAGTCGCACAGCGTGTCGGAGAAAATGGCGGATAGCAACCGAATTGTTCGCTGATTGGTCAGTTCCAGCTGTCAATCAAAGTATGTCGTAAGGTCAATTGGTCCAGTCTACCGGAATTTGCCGAAGAGTTCCGATTTGTTATACCTTACCTTATTGATACATGCCTGTCTACTTTGCCGCTCGCTATAGAACTACATGTATAGTACATCTCGCATCTTCGTCTATGATTACTTCCGAAATCTTATATTTAGCCCTGTCTGGTCTTCTTTCCCATGTGATGTGTTTTGTATTGGAACATATAAAACAAGAAGCATTATTTGTAAGAATTCACGGCAAGAATGAGTTTTCATTAGGCATATGGTGGTGTTGGTCGTTTATCTTGGATACCATGAAAATATGAGGAAGTTATTTGAGTTTTTGACCAATCCATCGAGGGGTAATTGATGTGGGCTTTTTTAACTCCACTAATGGCATATTTCCCAGTGATAGCAAGATATTTCCTGCGTCTAAAACGCTCTTACTTAGTTGATAAATAAATGACGTCTGCGGTCACAATCGTATCTTCGTTATTAAAGGCACACGAAATGATGTGCATGAGTACAAATGAATTGCTGAAAAAACATATCAAGTTCTTCTATTATGTCCATAAAGGTCATGAAAATTAACTTAAACTTTTAATAAACTCTTTTACCCGAAGTTAGTTTGTGCTTGAAATCCAATTCAATCATGTTTTATCAACAATCAGCCGGTTTGTTTACATATTTAAAATGACGCATCCTTATTTGTCGGTTAAAAGATTTGTGAATCAATTGACGAGGTCAGAGCTGAAGAATAAGGCAATCTGAATGTTTAAACTGGCTAATCTCGGTTATTTCTTGTTGCCTTTCATGTTTAAGTTGTGCTGATGGGTTTTTTCTGACTAAAGGTTTACCCAATAATATTGTTTGATATAGCATAAGTCTCCTTTTATGGACCAGGTACTGGGCCCTTGGACTGACCCGACAATTGTATCGAACCCTCACGCTCTATTACACGAACAAGATACACCTCCTCTCCACCAGCGCGGTAGTCGATACATGGGGGACGATACCAATATTTGGAAGCCCAAACACGCACAAATAATGCTGTTATGACACGAACTGTGATTGATAGCACATAAACATTGAGTCCATGTCTCTATATTTCAAAAAGAAAGAAAATGCAGCCATCAATCGAACTTATTCAAACTTATTCTTTCCAATGGATGTTTCGCTGTCTCGGTTGACGGTAGGATATGGAGCGACAATCTGATCAATCGGAAATCTTTCTTCGGTAAATTTACCCATGTTGGCAGTGAAAACCTTTAAACCGCCGAAATCATTTAGGTGTTCAGATTGCCCTCCCTACACACACCTTAAATCCTACCCGGAAGTCCTCTACCATTTGAACAATGCCCTCAACGGGTCTATAATAAATCCATACTTTACATAGGCCTAAATCAACCCGTTTTGAAATAATCAATACATATAGCAAATTTAATACATAACGGGTTGGCATCGAAAAATGCAAAATGTTATAAAACTCAGCCCGTTTCGTAATAATTATTATATATTGCAACTTTATTACAGAACGGGTTGACATCGGATAACGCAAAATGTGATAAATTTCAACCAATTTTGTTATAATTATTGCATAACAGGTTGTTACAGACCTTATATGATGAGACTGCTTAACAAATTTCACATAAACTTGACATATTGTTTGTAAAGCAAATACTCCTTTCCTGCTGTGATAAAAGTGATTTATTTGCCTCTTAGGATATGTTCACAAGGCTGTTTCTTATAGCCTACCTGTTTCTAGACCTTCTATGATGAGTTACCTTCACATTTAGTCATGAGCAAGCAACGCTACCTGATTGTCCTACAAGGCAATCGATTTTTCTAGATAAGTAGCAATGTTCCTTTTCGAAATCCTGTACCATGCATTAAAGTGTCAACTCCGTGCATAAGTCTGGATAACCTTCCCCTTAATCCTTGTAGTGCAGCAACCGACTTCATGCTAATGCAAACTGGTAAGATCCAGGCCTGAGTTATAACCTACTTGCTTCTCTTGGGGTATTTCCTCATCAAATAAAGCAGATATTTAAGGTTTTGGAAAGCGGACGACACAAAAATCTATTTTGAGAAAATTACCCAGCATTCTAAGGGTGCCTGTGATCTAAAATGCATGCTAATCTTGGTAAAAAAGCGGACGAAACAAAAATATATATATTTTTTTTTTTTCGAAGTTACCTATTATTCTTAGGGTTAACATTGAACCAATTTAATTTAGTACGATGGGACCCATACTTCTACGTGCATTCATGCCTGAATAGGAACATTCCATTGCCGGATATTTCAACCTTTATACACGCAATTTAAATGCTTTGTTTTGGTTTAAAGTCGTTTTAACAATTCTTTGTTGTTTATTTGTGAAATGTTACTTTTACATGTTCCTTCACATATGATACGGTACGATGAACGTTAATAAAATTGATAAATAAGTAATAATTAAGTTTTTACGAAACACCCTTTAATATGAAGATCCTTCTCTTACGGCGAAACTCTCCTTGTTAATGAAGAAAAACAGCGTGTTTTGCTTTAAACAATTCGTTGCTTTGAATAAAAAATACAGTGCATTGATAACTTACATGGATAACATGGCCGTCATGATATACAGTAAAGCCTCGTTTATCCGGACCCCGATTATCCGAATGTCTCGCAATCTGAACGAAATTGAAAGGGAACGGCATTATTTGACCAGTTTGTTGCAGACAACTTTTGAAAACATTGTGGGAAAAGGAGAAATGTGGCTAGAAAACTCCCTTGGTCGCTGTCCCTGATGAAAATGATAGCAAACATTTGCTGTAAACAGCTTCCAGCTCAACCGGAAATGTGTCCTCGATGCCAGTATTTGTGCAAATGGGAGGTAGAACATTTGGTATATGAGTGCCCATGTGTTCAGAGAGACCATCATTGGAATATGCTCTATATTGAACTTAACTCATTAAGCGACAATCTTGGCGACCTACTAATGTGTCTTCCAAGGCTCGAACTCATAAGCTATATGCTTGGAAAATTCGATAATACGTTAATGGACAATGTAACTGTTGAACAATACCCATCATTTTTAATCACATGTGCCCAGTTTTTGAAACGTATATATGCCTAACATGATCAAATTCAATTTTCATGCAAGGGATCTCACCCGTTATAGTGTGCAATGGTTAGTACAAGTCTTGACCAAATGCTGTTGAATTCAATATCGCTTGGTTGAGGCATGCGCTGTCCTGTTAGATAGAGAACACATCTGCTCTTAAGTTTATCCTGTACATATCGGTTTGTCGAGGCAGATCTGATCAAGGAATTGTTGATATCAACATTGCTTTGTTTATCTCTGCATCGATCTGCCGATATAGTACTGATTTACACCCATTTCCCACTGTTGTAGCTTCCGTTTCGTTTTCGGGGAAGCTGTAACATGCACTGTCACCATCTGGGAAAATCTTGTGTAACATCAACTATCTACAGCGAGCCAACCCTCGGGCTTTGCTTTCAACCGTGACCATATTATCACTTCGTCATCTCTTGAGGTGCTGACCACTACGGTCGGGTGAATGCGTTGTGTCGGAGTTTTGAAGTTGCTCAAAGAGCGCGATTTCTCCCTTTGACTCAGGGCATTCGGCTAACTAATACTGTTCACCATCTGGTCATACTTATTCGGGAGAACAGAGGTTGAGGGCAAATCTGCTCGGGTTGAAAACTCAACTAATGTACATATTGTTTATCTATTCATCTTTAATTATTCTCATTGTATTTGCTTTCCTTTTTCGTTAATATTGTAATACTTGTATGTAAATCTCCAGAAAATGGAGGCAATAAAGTTATATATATATACACGTGCATACAGACCGTTTATGTCTTAATGTGTATTAGAACATGCGCTACCTCATTAGTCCGGATGAATCGGTAATCCGGACATTTTGTTGGGAACGGACGTGTTCGGATTAACGAGAAATTACTGTAGTATGTGCTCGGTACCAATTCTTTCTTAAAATATATATGTATTTGTGGCGATTATCAGCATTTGGTATCTTTAATAAAGTTTACGATGAGACAGATTTTTCATATGTTTTTTTAACGTTCATTTTGTCATACAAAACACAATTAGGAGATACGAGTTTGAAGAATACTTTTTAACGTTGTTTCAACTCAACATGGATTTACATATGCTGCTAAACGTAACTAAATCAGTACAAAGACGGTTATTCGTATGAAAATCAAAGATAACCTATTTATCTTTCTTTATTTAAGGCCTCTTTAAACGATCCTTTTTTAATCCTTTGCAGGCGTTATCAATTTGCTAATACATTTATGAAGGTCATGAGCGCGTTTTATTTTTTTTGTATACCCGTAATTATTTTTTTTTTTATTATTATTTTTAAATTGATTTTTTAAAACCCATGACATCCTAGACGTTAAAACTTCTATTCATTTATGAATGATACAAATGTGAAAGTTTCCACACAAAGAACTGTATTTATCTCTGCACAACATTGCGTTTCCCAACCGAGATATATCGCATAGATTTCAAAACAATACTATTGTAGTTTGCAAGGGGTCTAACTTTTAGATGATGAAAGTCCTTGCCGTTTGCCGTTTTAGAAAGAGTTAAGAAAAAGGTCATCATCATCGTCACCATCATCATCCTATTATAAGGATCAAAATATATCTCATCTGATGGGAACATAAGACGGTGAACCACAGCTCTAAATGCAGGGTTTGTATTTACTTAAAATAATTCTATCCAAGAAGGATGTAATGTTGAATTACACTTTATTTACTGTTAAAATACGTTAGCGAACCACAACTCCCTTGAAGGGTTTTAATAAGCTGTAAACAATTAGTTCTATCCATGCTGCATGTATTTAATTATAAAACATCGATACACATGTCCATATTTGGAAGATCTAGAATGTTCCATCGTATCGTGTGATTGTTTAAAAAGCCTTGCGCGGTGCTCACTTGTCGATTGTTCTCTGAAGATGTTGGAAATACATCACTTCTTCCGATTCTAAAATTCAGACATGGAGAGAGTTCTCAGCGAAATGAGATTATACTTCTATTTCTACTTCTACTTGATACTTTGTTCCGTCATATTTAACAATAACACAATGGAAAAAGCATTCAGAAAATATGGCTATCATAGATCGTTTGAAAATTTCGAAAATTTAATTTTCGGTTATAGAATACAACTAGTAGAAAATCATCATGCTAATATTCCTTTAAATAGTATATCCTATTGCATGTACAACACATACTATATATGTGAAAGGAGACCTAAACTTTTGAATTTGACACAAATCCTTTTTAATGATATCATTGTAACTATACAGTACTTTGAAAACAAAGGGATTAAAATCCCAATTCTAAAAACATTCTTAAGCTGTCTGTAGGTAATATCTCATTATTATATTGAATTTGATTTTTTCAAACCATTTACTATGTCGTATTGCCTTATGTTGCTTCTTTATACATGTTATGTTGGAATATACTTAAATAAATGAATTATTGAATGACAATTGAAAAAAAAACAATAACACAATGGTGCGTTTACGAAAAAGATTAGAGACAACCTGAGATGATAGGAAAGTTAGAAGGTTGGAGCTAGTAACCCCTTCCGAAGAGGGAAAGAGGCAGACCACCACCAAGCCGCTACTGTCCTACAATGTCCAATCTTCACCAATAATGCTGCAGCACCTATTTTCTTCCTTCGTAATAAGCTTTTTATTCTTCTATAATGTAGCTTTATCTCGACGTACAGCTTGAGAGCTTCACGAGTGTAGCTTGTTCTCAAAGAGCAAACTGTTGAAATAGTTGTGTCACCTGACGAATTATGTCGTCATTTGACCTTTCAAGGAAAAGGAAAGTTAACTCCATCTAGCATGTAAATATTTCTTTACAAAAGTTATTTCCCTTTACACACTAAACTATCCATGTCTTTCTTTGCTACATAAGAGAACCACCAGAGTTATGAGAAATATCTCAATGGATTTGAAAATTAATTTTGGCAACAAAAACACGATGTTTGTAGCAGACGACTAGGGAAATCATCTTAAAGAGCAATTTCTCCTCTTCCCATAATGTTTTCTGCACTACCAGAAGATTTTTTTCATAACATTTTGAAATGTTGTCTGCAAACCTTTTCAATTTGGGAAAGTCGAAAATAAGGCGATTGGTAAAGGGTATAGTTTCTACATAGGTTTACTTCTATAGACTGGTGGAATACCGATTGTGGTGTGTTTGTGCATCGTAACAGTTTTGAGTACAGGACGTTGTATGGTGGCCGTTCGATGCATGAAACAAACGTTTTTCTCTCAAACCAAAAATTAGTTCCACCTTAACTCTTTGTTTTTATTTACGGCTTTTCTATGTTCCCTATCAAAGAACTTAATTTGCTTGAAAATAAACCAAACTGGAACGGCAATAAAACAAACAAAAAAAGAGAGACCATAACAGTTTACCTATTCTTAAATTTAATGAATTATGTCAACTACATGTACTAATATCGATGAAACATGTTTTGTTAAAATTCAATAAATGGAGTAAACAGTTTTTTCGCAAAGCAAATATTTGATCCACTTATTAGCCGATCGATTTATACTGTCATTCCCCCTTTCCTCGATTCATGGTTATAATTGTTTACTTATCTGTCATGACACGTAACACCAATCCGCATAAACTTCATATTAACCCTTATAGTGCCGGAACAGACTTCATGCTTATGAAAACAGGTTAGATCCAGGCCGGCCGCCAAGTAAATTGGCGGCTGGCCTGTGATTTAACCTGTTTGCTACTCTAGGTATCTTTCCTCAAAAAGAATTGAGCAGATATTTAAATTTTTGGAAAGCAGACAACACAAAAATCTTTTTTTGAAAATTATCATGCATTCCAAGGGTTAACAAGTTAAAAAGTGATAAATAGATTTATCAGTATTGTGTCGCCATCGCAAAGAGAACGCAAAATAAATCCTTAGCAGAACCTCAAAATCTCGGTCAACAGCGATTCTTACTTGCTATGTAACCTCGAGTTCGAAACCCCAGCTAGTTTTTTCATTTTTTCTGGTGTTTAATGAAGTCGCTCTGACATTGGTTATTTGTCTTCAACCACTACTAAGCTATTACGTTAATCTTTATACATGTAGTACTTGGACTGACTTCATGCTTATGCAAACAGGTTAGATCCAGGTTGACAAACCTTAACAAAATAAGACGATTTTGAACCTTATTGTTCAAAACTTATTACAGAGAACAAAACAAAAATCAAGTTACACACAATATTTTAAATATTTCATTTAAAGCCTAAAAGGCAAAACTACAAGACATTCCACTTAGTTGGCGAAGGTATTTCCCGCCACATGGCAAAGCCATACCAACAATTCTAAGGGTTAATGCTTGAAAGCAATGAAAGGAGTTGAAAGGATATTGTGGTATATTTGTGATACAATACATTGGAACCGCTTTACTAAACAAACTGATGATAAACATTTGCGTAAGTTCAAATACATATCCCTTTTCATATCATAAATGAGCTAATATCATTTTATAACTGGCCTGAATCTAACCTGTTTGCATCAGCATGAAGTCGGTTCCATCACTATAAGGGTTAAAACAGGTACATAAGCGGTCCTGTATTCAAATAACAAATACCGATTGTTTTTACCTTGGGCAAGCCTTTCAAGTCACAATGTTATCCCCATTGCCTAAAGAGCTATACAGATGTGTCACTTCTACTATCATTTAAAACAGGAATCATGCGTGTCCCGGTTGTTAATGTGTAGGACTTTTAACACAGGGGTCCTTGGTACAATCCATTTAAACTGCGAATAGGGAGTTTGAATTGGAGCTTCCCTTTCAGGTCACAATGTTATTCTTAAAGCGTATAGCGCAAATAAAATCAGTCAGTTCTACTACATGTATCATTTAAAACAAGGGTCATGCGGGTTCTGGTTGTTAATGTGTGGCACTTGTAACACATGGGTCCTGGGTTCAATCCATTTTAACTGTAAATAGGAAGTTTGACTTTGGGCAGGCCTCTTAGGTCGCTTTGATATCCCTATTGAATAAAGAGCCATACAGATAAGGCATTTCTACTATTACTAATGTATTTACTATGACCCGCCGGGGTATTGAACACATTACCTATCAACAACAATGTGGTCTTTCTATATATGCGGTGGAAAGGATGTATGATTTATTACGTTCACCTGTGTACATATTTATATGAAGGAAATGAGTATGGCGAGTTTTGTTACATACGTAAAGTGTAAACATGACACCACAAACTGTTTACCTATAACATAATTCGCAAAACGTGACTTTAGCATGTATCATTATAACACCTTTTCGCTATGTTTCAATCGCGCTGGAAAAACAAACATTTCGTTGCGTACATGTTAGAAATCGGTCATCGGCCACAGGCCGACAATTACCGAGGGATTTACGGACACCACTCGACGAATTCCGCGAATGTCTTTGACATTCGCGGAAATCGCCGATCTACATCCATCGCCGATCTACGTCCGCAAACTCTTCAGACCAAGTCAGATTTGTCGATGTTTACCGACTTTTATTAGGGATTAACTACATTAACAAAAGGAAAAGTATCTTATCTACTGGTTCATTAAAACGGCAAAGTTTCGGCTTTTCGAGAGTAAAGGGTAGCTAGAGCATCACTCTTAGAGAGGGCAATCGCTGAAGTATAAAATTTTAGTATCTCTCCCACGTTGGGACAAGGAAGTACACCGTTGTTTTTCATAGATCGATTAACACATTACCAAACAATAACGACATTTGACCAGTTTGCTGCAGACGATTTTGGAAAACATTGTGGGGAAAGGAAAAATTGCTCGTAACAACAAGCCTCCATCGATAACAACGGTTGAAGTGTTATACCATTTTTACAGGAATTAGAAAATGGTACATGAAGTGGGCGTACCGGAGTCTTTTACTTTTAGGATTTCTAAAACTGATTAACAACTCTTATTTTGTTGCTTGTAGTGGTATTCGTTACCTTGAGACGATTCTAAAAAATACACACACTAAGGTTTTGGGAATGAAGAACGAAGTAAGCTAGTTGAACACGCATTTTATTTCGAGATAAGCAGCGTATGTTTGGTTCTACCAAGGTGGTTTGATTCACCAAGCAAAGGTCAACATCGCCCCTTAACAAAAATGAACAATACTCTTTCCAAGAATAGCTGGCTCGTTTGTAAAAAGATCGGAGTTACAATGCCGGATCTGGCTACAGTTCTCTCCTCACCGTAAACTCTAGACTGGGAACCGGTCTCTCATGTATCAAATATAGAGACAAGTTTGGTACAAATCTACAAGGCAGAACACTGGCTGATAACTGAAGGAACGAAAGCAGCATACTGTCCTTAGGGACTAACGTTTGCCGGTTCAAACAAACGGTTAGCCATTACACGAAGTTTCCTTCACGGACATATTGGTCAAAATGATTTGAATTCGGAATCTTGACAAACATTTCATACATTACATTAAAGAGAGAGATTAAAGTCTGATAAAGGGCTGTCTTCTTTGAAAATCTTAGAAAAATGATTCAGAGGAAACAACCGTGTTTCTTGTTGTTGTTGTTGTTGTTGTTGTTGTTGTTGTTGTATTTTGGAATGTTGCATTCTGACCAATCAAATTGCTCAGAATTTAGAGGCTGCCATTTTTGGACTAAGGGTGCGTCAGCAATTTCTTCTTTTACCACAATGTTTTCTGCCTTATCATCACATCATTATTTCATCACATTTTTAAATGTCGTCTGCAAACTCTTTCAATTTGGAAATGTCGACAATTTGGAGTTTGGTAAAGGGTTGAACTACGTTTAACGCATGTTGTTGACAATTTAAGAAAAGAGAAATTCGAGTGTTTGTTTCGAGTTGAGTGCTTTAGTCCAAAATCTAGTACACATATTC